>CM044009.1:380000-387500 GCA_024085815.1 Flaveria linearis | reverse complement strand
AGTTGGGTGGAAATGAATTGGGTCTGTGGTTCCATAGGTGTTTGTCTCTGAACTTTCTCCCCCTTTTTGGTAGCATCATCTTGAGAGCTAGATGAGCTAGAGGAAGAAGTCATTGAGACCTGAATTGGTACATGCCTAACAGACCTCTCCGTCTGTTTCTCAGCTAGTTGAGCCTTGAGAGAGTTAATCTCAAGTTGCTGAGTGGCAGTCCTTGATTCTAAGATCCTCACCTGTGATTCCAGGTTGGAGACCTTAGAAAGCAAGTACTGAAGTGTTAGTTGCATACTACCCTCATCTTCATAGAAGAATCACGGGAGATGAGATAACATACCTAGTATGCTCACTCTCACCACCAGATGTGGTTTCTTGGCACCTGGTTTCCTTTGCTCAGAGTCATCTCTTTCAGAGATGTCAATGGGCAAAGTTGCCGTAGACTCAGTCCTAATGATGTTACCACTGTCCTGAGAGCTCAGTGAGAGACTCTGAGTAGTGGCAGCTGAGTCTACATGAGTCCCCTCCACATCAGTGGGACTCACCTCAGTAGCTGGCTGCTGATGGGGGCTAGAGACAAGGGATCCCTCCTGGCTCTGTTGATCTTTCAGAGGGTGTTGTAGATCAACTTCATGGCCATGGAGAGATGTAATCTCTTCATCAGTTCGGAGTAAAAGGTCAGTGAAAGAGAGGGTGGTTAGTCCTACTGACCCGGGACTTAGATCAATGTCTACAGGCATTGAGCCTTTGGTGGGGCTGTCCCTAGAAGGCTTCACAGGGGAATGTGAAGACTCACCCTGTGGGCTAAGGTTTGAGGTTCGGGCTCAGGGTTTGAGACTAAGGAGGCTCAAAACCCACATTGAGGTCAAATGTGAAGGATGGTGTGACCTCCGACTGAGTGGGAGCCCATGATTCCACTCTAGTCGTTTCGGTGTGAACAGGAGGAGCTTGTTCAATCAGAGTAGATTGAACAAGGGTTCGTTTGGGGCGTCTCTGATATGCAGATTTGATGGGTGAAGAAGGCTTTGGTATTGTGGTGGATGTTGCTGGTGTGGGTTCATCACCTGTGGGGATAACAGGGATGTCACCAGGAGCTATGCGCTCAGTCATCGCTGGAGGTAATGGAGTGTACCGTCCAGTGAAGTTGGTGGACATCTTCTTCAGGATTTTGAAGATGGTAGGCCTCATATGTGGAACAGGAAGAGCAGCTGCGCAGACAAGCTTGCTTGGTTCCATCTCACAGTTGATTATATGTTGAAGAAATCGGGGATACATGAAGAATGTATCTCTGCTCAGATTGGCGATTAGGTTATTCAACACAAATCGTGAGTAATTGAATCTGAGGCCTCTCACCAACCCATGAACTAGGCATCCTAGTTCATATGGGATTTGATCCCAACCCCCTGATTTGTTGGAGAGGCAGTGTAGAACGATGTGCAGCAAGAACTTCCAATGGTAAGAGAAGTTGAACTTGTATACCGTAGATCTGCTGACATCGCCTCCATATCCCATGAGGATATAGGTGCCTTCCAAGTCTTCCTTGGGGAACTCAGTAGGAGCCCCATCATCATGAAGCTCGAGATGCTCCCTGATGATCTGTTCATTGATGACCAACTCTTGGCCACAAACTCGGGTTCTCAGGACTCGAACCCCATTCAGTACTGCAGTTTCACCATTGCTCCAAAATTCTGACATATGGTTGGAGTATACGGTGGGGTTAACTGTTAGTGCAGTGAGATAGGTGGATTCGGTGAGAAAGGTGATGATTTGGGTAAAGTCGGCATCTCTTGACGAATCAAGCAACGCGACTTGGTTGTGCTGAGGGTTTAGCGCCATCGAAGAAAAGGTAAGCTTGAAATTTTGAGTGAGATTGAGGTTTTACAGTGAAGGGAATAGTTAGGGCTGTAAGTGGTAAAAGAAGATGAATTTGATCAGTCAAGATTATTTAAAAATGAACAGTGGTAGAGGCGGTGATAGGGTAACTGTTTTGGGGTGGGTGGTATGGTGGTTTACTGCGGAGAAATGATGTTGGCGGCAAGGATAATTTTAAATAATCTGACCATCAAGTACAAAATTTTTACTTTTTATAGAGTGGGGCCCAAAAGATATTCATTACAAGTAAAATCTTAACTTCCGAAGGTAAAACATTTCCGAAGGTAATTTTCTTCTGAAGGCAATTTCTCTTCCGAAGCAGGATATTGTTTCCGAAGGTAAGATTGTCCTTTGAAGGAACTTTATCTTCCGAAGCAAGGCATTGCTTCCTAAGGTAAAGTTGTCTTTCCGAATGGAGAGTTGTATAAGTTTCGGAAGTAGATCTGATATAAAATCAATCGCTTCTTCCGAGACCACGAACTCTTCCGAGAAGAAAATTTCCATTGAGGAATTTGGCTTCGGAAGATATTCAAGGATATCTTCCGAGAGTTAATTCCTCTTCGGAAGGAATTTACACTTGGAATAATTAAAAGATCTTTTGTAACCGGCTTAAATTGTATTGACACAAGACATTTCTCATTTAAAAGGTTTTTCAAAAGAGGTAGTTATTCAATGTTTATCATCCCAATTGCTGATATGAGATACTTAAATCTTTGTTCATCAAATGCCTTTGTGAACAAATCAGCATATTGTTCATTTGAGTCAACTTTGATTAACTTTATCAGCTGTTTCTCATGAATATCTCTAATGAAATGATACCTGATATCAATGTGTTTTGTCTTGGAGTGCTTCACTGGATTCTCAGTAATGGAGATAGCACTGTTGTTGTCAATATGGATAGGAGTAGTCATGAAGTTGAACCCATAGTCTAACATCTGATTTTGAATCCATAGCAGTTGAGCACAGCAGCTAGCAGCAGCGATGTATTCAGCTTCAGCAGTTGATGTAGAGACACAGGATTGTTTCTTGCATTGCCATGAGATAATCCTTCCACCAAGAAATTGACATCCTCCTGATGTTGATTTCTTGTCAATGTTGCAGCCACCATAGTCACTGTCAGAGTATCCATAGAGATTGAAGTCACTATTTCTTGGATACCAGAGACCTAGTTTAGGTGCTCCTTTGAGGTATCTGAGGATTTTCTTTGCAGCAGCTAGGTGAGACACCTTTGGAGCAGCCTGATATCTTGCACAAATGCATGTGGCAAACATGATATCTGGTCTACTTGCAGTAAGATACATCAGAGAACCAATAATTGCTCTATACTGATGTTGATCAGTATCCTCCCCCTCAAGGTCAGGGCAAAGATTATGGTTCCTGGGTATGGGTGTCTTGGCTGGTTTACAGTCCTTCATTTCAAATCTTTCTAAGATGTCAGAGACATACTTAGATTGACTTATGAAGAACCCTTCCTTCATCTGTTTCACCTGGATCCCAAGGAAAAAGTCCATTTTTCCCATGGAACTCATCTCAAACTTCTGCTTCATAATGCTTTCAAAGTCCTTGCACATTTGGTCGTTTGAAGAACCAAATATGATGTCATCAACATAGACTTGTACAAGCAAAATGTCTTCTCCACTCTTTCTGATGAAAAGAGTCTTGTCAATGGTACCTCTAGTGTATCCATTCTTCAGGAGAAACTGAGACAAGGTCTCATACCATAGCCTAGGTGCTTGGTGCAGCCCATATAGAGCTTTATCCAGTTTGCACACATAGTTGGGGTGCTGTGGGTCTTCAAATCCTGGAGGTTGACACACATAGATTTCCCTATCTATATCCCCATATAGAAAAGCACACTTGACATCAAGTTGGTAGACTGTGAAGTTCTTGGATGCAGCATAAGCAAGGAAGATCCTAACTGCCTCAAGTCTTGCAACAGGTGCAAAGACATCAGTATAATCGATTCCTTCCTCCTGGGTGTATCCTTGAACTACTAGTCTTGCCTTGTTCTTGATAATCAAGCCTCTATCATCTTCTTGTTCCTGAATACCCATTTAGTGCCTATGGGTACTTGACCAGATGGTAGTGGGCATAGATTCCAGACCTTTTGTCTTTTGAATTGAAGCAGCTCCTCCTACATCGATTCAACCCAACTACTATCTTTTAAGGCATCTTCTACCTTCTTTGGTTCCATCTGAGACAAGAAGCATGAGTACAAGCAGACATTCCCATGATGAGTCTGTCTTCTTGTTCTCACACCCTCAGAGACATTCCCTATGATGTTCTCAGTTGGATGAGTGTTGTGAATCCTAAGACGAGGAATCACTTCCAGTTGCAGAGATAAGTCCAAGTTAGACATATTCTGATCAGGAACTAGATCACTCTGTCCAACTGCTATTTCAGAGTCATTCAATGAGGACTGATTGAATGATTGAGAAACATCATCAATGGTTGGTTGTGAAGTAGTATTAACAGTTGCCTGTTCCTTCAGAATACCACCTCCCTCAACCTGGTGTTGTAATGGATCACCTGAAGAACTTTGAGGTTGATCAAGTGATTCACTTGTTGAAGCTTCACTATTTCTTGAGATATTTACACTGTCAGATCTGTGAATAGTTGAAGCTTGTTGCCTTTCAGCTCTTGGAGAATTTGGAAGAGGTCTGGGAAGCTCATATAGTTGTCCTGCATCAGTTTGAGCACCTGTTCCAGCTGAAACATTCTCACAAGATGGTTTAGAATAGTTTGGAAACAATTCTAAATCAAATATATACTCAGGTCCATTCCCCCTAACACAAGGAGTGTGCTCATTAACAACTATGTTGGATGACTCCTCAAATTGTTGATTCTTGATATTGTATACTCTATAAGCTTTGGAGCTAGAAGAGTATCCAATAAAGATAGCATCATCCGACTTCTCAGCAAACTTTGCCAAGTTGTCCTTTGTGTTAAGTATGGTACACCTGCAGCCAAAGGACCTTAGAAGCCAATGAACGGTGGCCTCTTGTTCCATAACTCATAAGGGGTTTTTCCATGGGGCTTAACTACAAGAACCCTGTTCTGCACATAGCATGCAGTGCTGACTGCCTCTGCCCAGAATGTTAGAGGCAGCTTTGAATCAGCTAACATGGTCCGAGCAGCCTCAATAAGTGTCCTGTTCCTCCTCTCAGCAACACCGTTTTGTTGAGGAGTTCTGGGAGCACTATATTGTCTGGCAATCCCTTTTGAGTCACAGAATGAGTCAAGAACGAAGTTCTTAAACTCAGTCCCTTGATCACTTCTAATAATCTTAACCTTGTGATCAATTTGATTTTCTATTTTAAGAATAAAAGATTTTAAAGTTTCAGCAGTTTCATCTTTACTTCTTAAAAGAATACCCATGTAAATCTTGTAAAATCATCAACGATCACAAGGCAGTATGATTTCCTTCCAATGCTCATTATACTTGTGGGACCAAAAAGATCCATGTGCAATAAGTGTAATGGAGTAGTGATAGAGTTAACGCATTTGGATTTATGAGATGATCTGTGTTGTTTCCCTTTCAGGCATGCCACACAGTTATCTTTGCAGAAAATTCCTTTTTAGGCAAACCATGTACCAAGTTATTTTTAACCAATTTATTCATTATTTTAAAATTCACATGACACATGCGTTTATGCCATAGTGTTGACTCATCACTATCAGCTTTGGAAAGAAAGCATGATACTTCACCCATAGGAGAAGCCTTGTTCATATCTAGCTTGTACATATCCCCTTTCCTGGGAGATCTGAGAAGCACCAATTCCGGAGGAATTGTCATCCCTGGTCTGAGGATAATGCACTCATGTTCTGTGAAAAGCATTTGATGCTTCTGGTCACAGAATTGAGAAACACTTAACAGATTGTGTTCAAGCTGTTTGACAAAGTGAACTTTGTCAATGTTTATTCTGCCGTTGGATATACTTCCTCTGCCCGAAATATATCCTCCGGCCTCACCTCCAAATTGGACAGGCCCTCCATCAAAGTTCTGGAATTGTTGAAGGAGAGATCTGTTTCCTGTCATGTGCCTGGAGCATCCACTATCTACAATCCAGATATTGTTGTTCTTGTCAAATGGATGTCCCTGCACATAAGATGAGATGGTTAGTTTTGTTTGGAAGCCCAATCCTTGCAGGTCTTGGGCTCTTCCAAAGATAGTGACATAATTGAACCAAAAGATATGCAATGGGGTTCAATAGAGGTCGTTGATGAAGAAGAGGTTTGGGCTGCAGCATCTTCCTTGATCTTCCAATCCATCCTTTGGTTGATCTTTGAGGATGAGCTTGTTGAAGCTTTTGCAGCATGGTCTTCTTCCGAAGCTTCTCTCTTTTCGGAAGAAGCCTTCACCACCTTTTCTTCCGAAGTAGTCTTCTTCTGAGATGGTTTCAAGGGAGCCTTCTTGTTCTTCCGAACCTTAGAAGGTTTGGCTTCCGAAGCCACTTTCCCTTCGGAAGAAGCAGTTTCTTCCGAAAGCAACTTGGCTTCCGAGACCAGCTTTCCCTTTTTCATCATTTGGACCTTTTGAAGTAGTCCAACTGAGAAACCTTCTCTGACTCCTTCTTTTCTAACATTATTTGCATAATGTGTGCTTGCTGGATTGTAGTAACAATCTTTAGCCATGTGGTTGTGCAGACCACACATTATGCATGCAATGTTAGTCTTTTGGGAACTTGCAGGTTGCTGTTTCTTGGGTTTCTTCTCTTCATCAGCAACTTTCCCTTTCAACTTCTGATCCTTCAGTAGGACAGGAGTGCTGGTACTACACTCCTTTCCTGAATCAGGAGTACCTACCACTTGAAATCCGGCAGAAATGAAGACACCCTTTTGCTTAGGGTCAAACTTAAGCTTGGACTCTGCAACCTTCTTAGCAGTCCTTCTAGCAGCTTTAGCTCTGCTTCTTCTTGCTTTGGTGGTCAGGATTTGGTCATCACAGGTGGAGATGGGTGTTTCCTCCTGTTTCTCCCCTGTGGAGGCCACTATTTTTGCTCCATCCTCTAGTTCCAATGGAGAAGGGTCAGCAGTTGGAACCTCTTGCTCTTCAGTACCACATCTAGGTAGTCTAATAGACTCATAAGAGTGTGGTGGAGCTATTTCACTGGTTCCCAACCCTTCTTTGTTTTGATAAAACATTTTGGAATGGGAGGTTGATGCAAGAATAGTTTGGAAGCTTTGCTCAGCAATAGCTTGCTTCCTGGCCTGAGCCTCAGCTGTGACTAACTGGGCTTCAACTTCAGAGAGTTTGGAGATCAGATCTTTGATTTGAGTCTTATAATTAGTCTTTTCATGTTTTAAAGAGACACAGTTTTCTCTAACTCATCAATTTTCTTTTGATAGTCAGATTCAGCTCTTTTAAAGTCAGATTTTAGCACATTTAAAGACTCAACCTCAGATCTGATTTCCGAAGTGTAATCCTTATAAAGTTTAACTTTAGCAATACAGGCAGCAGTACAAAGATGTTCATATACCTGATCATCATCTGTTCCGGCCATGAGTGCTTGAGCGGGAGTCACATCCTGTACCATGAAGCTCCAGTCAACTTCCTGAGCAACAGCAGCTGTTTCAGTTGACTTTTCTTCATGCTTGGGGGCAGTGGGATGTGTGGAGGCCTGTGGGGTTCCCGGG
>CM044009.1:357500-372500 GCA_024085815.1 Flaveria linearis | reverse complement strand
AGGTCAGAGATTTAATTAGTAATGTACTCCATTGTTTTTGAAGGAATGATATTTAGTTATTATGTTAAATAGTTCATATTATTACATAAAAATGTGAAGTCATTGTGTTATATGTATTATTCATTATGTTTTACGTTTTAGACTATTTCGTATCATTTTTGTCTTTGTTTTTTATGTGTTATATAAATCTGTTGTTTATGTATCATTATATTTAACATGTTAGAGATACACAAAGTTGTTACTTTACCAATGTATTTTACAGAACCTATCATTAGAAAATACACATTGGAGTTTAGGAAAACACAATGATCAGCAAAAAACACAATGTTAGAGATACACAAAGTTGTTACTTTACCAATGTTTGATATAATTATTTTATATTATTTTGTAATTGTTTTTAATTTATTAGATAGATTAGTTGTTGTTTTTATCATTATATTTTACATATTAAAATTATATAATAGTGTTGTTTCACCATTATATTTTTTAGAACTCAATATTTTAAACACATAATGGTGTTCAAGAAAATATAATTAATGGCAAACATGAATCATAATGACTTGGAAAATGTATTTTTCTTATTTTTGTATATAATGATATTAGGGTGGGGTTAAGGAAGGAAAAATTAAAAAAGGTGAGAAGAATTATTATCCATTAGATCTTAGATTTAAAGGCTAAGAAAATCCTATGACATAATGCTAAATAATTAAAACTTTAAATGATAGGCCAAGGGTATTTTAGTCTTAAGCACATTTTCAAGTTCTACCTTTTTTTAAACGCTCGTAACTTTTACATGCATCATTATTTATTTTTTTTAAATTACATCATAATAACAAGCGTTTTTTAATCTTTAAAACACCTATAATTTTGATACATAAAAAACAAAGTTTTTTTCACGTTATTTTAACGTTATGTAATGTTCATCAGCTTATTATGTAATATCAGGTCATTATATAATATTCATTAGATCATTTGGGCTAACGGTTGATCATTTTATTATGCATTGTATTTTTCAAAGATGATTTTCAAATAACATAATGCTAAAAATATAACTTTTTTACGTTTTTCTGTTCATTATATAATCCTGATCAAGTTATTGTACAATCCTTATTAATTAAGTCCTTGTGTAATCTTTATCAAGTAGTTCATTGTGTTTACCGCTAGTTATCAAGTCTAGTACTAGTCATTGTGTTACCCATTGTATCTAATGTTAACCATTATGTTTTTTAAAATGGTGATTTAAATAACACAATGTTGAAAAAGTAATTTTTTATATTTTTTCCAGTTCATTGTGTAACCTTGATCAGGTCATTGTGTAATACTCGTCAATCAGCTCATTTTGTCTATTGTTAATTATTATGTCTATTGCTAATTATCGAGTCTAGTGTTGGTTATTGTGTTACCCATTATGTTTAATGTTAACTATTGTGTTATTCATTATGTGTTTTTAAAATGATGATTTTCAAATAACACAACGCTAAAAATGTATTTTTTTTACGTTTTTCAGTTCATTATGTAATCTTAATCGAATCTAATGTTGGTCATTGTATTACCCATTGTATATGATGTTGGTCATTGTGCTATGCATTATGTATTTTAAAATTATGTTTTTGAATAATATAATAATAATAAATGTAAACTCTTTATGTTTTAAGTTCATTGTGAATTACTGATCAGAAAATTATGTATCCTCATTATTCAGAAGATTACACAATAACCTTACAAAATTACATAATGAGTTAAAAAACTGGGTTTTTTATATCAACATTGTACATGTATTAGATATTAAAAAATACTCATTTTTATGGTGTAATTTTTAAAAAAGTAATGTTGTATATAAAAGTTCTGGATTGTTCTAAAAAAATGGTGGAACCTAAGAATGGAGAACATTACCAATTTTGCCCTCAATCTAATTTTAATCAAAAGGACACATGTTAACATCTTAATTCTTCTTACAATTTTTAGTTTTAGAATACTTTGTATTTGAACATTTTTCACAATATTATACTCATTAAAAAACATTTGTTTAATGGTATAATGTTATAAAAATATGTTGTATTTTAAAGTTATAAACGTTTAGAAAATTTGAAGAAACTTAAAAAATATAAGAAAATGGCCTCCTATTTTATTATCTCGTGCCAACGTTGTAAATGATTTTATTACGACTACAAAACTCCTCTACAACTCCAACTCCAACTATAATGCATGATTTAACATCTTTCCCTCAAAACTACCAAGTGATCCGACGCCACCATAAAATTCTCGGTGGTGTAGAAATCATGAACCATGGTAGCTTTTCCTAAATCGATCGCATCTTTGATTTCTTCTCGTCTCCTGATAATTGCAAAATATTCGATTACCCACCATCAACATTTCTTCTACCTAACCCCTTGACGCCTTCATGTTGCTGCCACTGATTTGCCTCGTATGGTGAATCCCCGTCTCTCATCAATTCTTAGGAGAAAGGGGAGGTGAGGCACTGAAGAAAGGGTGAGAAAGATAATTCTTGATTGTGACAATTCTTAACAGCAAAAACGAACGGTTGTTAGTGTCTCGGACTTAATTGTGACAAATCTTAAACAACAGGAGTTGAATTAGACATTTTTAAACTATTGAACGAAAATGATTATTACCACCAAAACACGGAGACTAAAACCGTAATTTACCCTATTATGAATTTCATCCCTGACTATTAATTTAAACTCCACTATAATTTGGCAGTAAAACTGGACTGTTTCTTGAATAAGTTTAAAGTTGGTGGCTCAACATGTAAAAAGGGGATGAGTTGACCAATTCCAAAACCAATCAACTTAATTGTCGCTGTCTACCAGCTGGATCTTACTTAGCTCCACAAATCTTGGCCTGTTATAGGATATGGCACACTTTCAAGTTTGGAACTCATGCAACCAAAAAAATATAAAATTAATATCACACAGAATAGGAAACGAAGGTTTAAAAATACGACCATCATATGATCATAATGAGCAAACTAGAAACTTTTCACTTTCACAAAATCTTCTAAAATTTTAAGTTATGCATAATTGCATACTAGCTATAGAAAGGTAAAACAGTGGCAGCAACACTTCAGTTTTCTTACTAGACACTAGTTGTTGTCTAGTTTACTTATTGTGTTCCTTCTTGTGCCACAGACACTCCCCCATTCATCTTTGAAGGTGGTGGCTCCGAGCATGCCCTCAAGACAGCCTCATTCTACATAAGATAACATACAAAAAATAACTTATAATCACTTCAAACACCTAACATGTAGGGTTTCAACAATTAGATAAACAATTTACTCCTGTGCCAATCAAAAAATAAAAAGTTAGTCTACTCGTGCAGTTGGGTGTAAAATAATTAACATTTCTTCTCAGATAAATCAGAATGCAGCAATCACCAGACTAAAAACATAAGTTGTGTTTGATGAAACATGGAAAAACAAAATGTTCAAAAATAGACGACGACAACAACAACCAAAAAAAAAAAAAAAAAAAAAAAAAAAAAAAAAAAAAAAAAAAAAAAACCAAGTAGGAAAAACCAATGCACATTATCAACTAATCAAAAGTAAAAACTGAGAGCAAGTTACTTCTGTGCCAAAATCAGAATACAACTAATTTCACCGCTACTGGTTTATAGAAGTTCCAAATTTTTAATGCGGTTATCTCCATAAAAAACAAAACAGACAAGAAGCATGCAGTGACGCATCTCATAAATTTCCAAAAATATAAAATTTGTCACTGACTGCGTGTATGGGGTTTTAGAAGAAGATACAAAATCTGAGAAAAACATATATTTTGTTTAGTCTCTCAATGATATTTTATTAAAAAACAAAGCTTCAACGTGTATATGAAAGGTTGCACGCCTCTGTTCCAGAATAGAAAATACTGACCTGAACCATTATTATCTCTTCTATTGGTGATTTATTTAGTTGCTACTTATCTTGCATGGAGATTTCATAGATTTATATTTTGAGTCTTTTCTCTATTCCTTTTAGTTATCTTTTCGTAAGTGATCATGTGTTAGTTGACGTCTCCTTTTTTGATGTTTAAACTCGTATAAGTTTGTTTTTGGTGATGAATGCATTTGATTGTTAGTTTCTAGAACCTTTGGGTTTGAAGCTATTGTGAACGTAGGAATTTTTGAGTCATTTGATCGCTACAAGAGCGATTGGTTTTCAAATGACTACTCGTGGAAGAGATCAACTTTCTATTTACAAAAACGCTGATCGAAGCAATGATGGAGTCTATCCGAAGAACACTATCATAAGATCAAGATGAAGTGGCTCCAACAAAGAATCCGAGACCTTGAACGAGATCATAAGATCAAGCAACATAGAATCTAAGACCTTGAACGAGATCATATCATGTGGCTCTAACAAAGAATATAAAAACTTGAGTTCTTACAAGAGATGCGTGGGAAGAAAACCGAGCCAAGTAATGTTGTTCGGGACAAAGGTGACTATGGAGAGGTGCATCCTTCCGGCCATCCCCACCCTAGATTCGAACCAATTTATGAAAAAGGATTTGTTCAGGAATGATTATTGGAAGACAAGCCCAAATTGGATGAGGACAAAATTAAACTTGATAAGGAAGAATATTTGTTTGTGCAAGAGGTTCTTAGCGGGGTTACTATTCAAGGGGATGAACAAGTGAAAGATAAAGGTGATGTTAATCATGATGCTAGGCTTGAAGTGCGGGAATATTCAACGGTTTCTTTGGTGGTAAAAAAAGCCAGAGTTGTTTATGATAAAATCAGAGTTACAATTCTTAACAAGGGGATATGATACTTGAAGTGAATTGATTTCTTCCTATATCTGTGATCTATCAAATTTAAAGTAGCTTGAGATTAATATTTTTTATCCTAAAGTCATACATGTTATCCAAGTTCTCAAGACTTGAGGACGAATCTTTATCGAAGACAAAGAGGAGGAAGTTTAGAGACACGACAACCCATACCAATCCAAAGTTGAGCAAAGCGAACCGATGAAAGCATGAAGCTGAACTATTAGAGTAGGTCAAATGATAGAGAACAAGAAACAACCTGATGTTCCAACCAACCCAAGGAGCTTTGCTTTGGATGCAAAACTCAAGGACAAGTTTTTTTTTCAATGAAAGGGAGTATGATGTAGGAACATCATGTTAAGGTGTGAAGGCCTTTGGGCTTTCGGATGGAGTTATGGGTCTGGCCCATTGAAGCTTCTTAAAACCCTAATTACTCTTATATATAGAGCATGTCATTGTATTGTAATCTTGTCTCTTGAGCTTAATAAAATACCTAGTTGCAGAGAGCGGACGTAGGTCATCTTGACCGAACCACTATAAATTCCCGTGTTCTTATTGCTTTCGTGTGTGTGCGTATAATAATCTGTTTATTTCCGCTGCGTAAAGATACCTAACAACTGGTATCAGAGCATCAAGCTCTTGAAGATTTTCGCCGCCGCCGCAATCTAGGGTTTCTGCCGCCGCCGCCGTCGCCACCTAGGGTTCCTCCGCTGCCGCCGCCACAGTACAGCGCGTGAACAGTGTTTTCTGACGTAAACAGTATTTTCCGGCGTGAACAGTGTTTTCCGGCGTGAACAGTGTTTCCGGCAGTGGATAGTGTTTTTCCGGCAGTGGACAGTGTTTTTCCGGCCGTGAACAGTACTAGCAGAATTTTTCTGTTTTTTCAGCTGTTGTTCGGTTCTGTTTTGCTACTGCTGTTTTGGGGCTGTTTTTTGAGTGATTTTGCGATTAGAGTTCCGGCTCGGATCTCTTGGAATTGCTGGTTTCGCTCAGGTTTTGCAGGTGAAGCGTCGGGTCGGGTGTTTCAGGTTCTAGGGTTTTGGTTGGAAGTACCGGATCTGGTTTGTCTATCCTTTGTTGACTGGTTATCAACTGTTCAGCGTGCCTGTTTCGTTTGTTTTTTCTCTGGTTTGCTACTATGGCTGAAGACGAGAAGACTATGACCGAAAAGTTCAATGGCACTGATTTTGGTTGGTGGAAAAGGCAAATAGAGACATTATTGTGTCAAAAGGATTTGGATATGGTACTGGAAAAGAAACCGGAGAGTATGGAGAAAGCTGAAGAAACAGTTTGGAATTCCAAGGACAAGAAAGCTAGAGCGGCTATTATGTTATCTTTGACGAAGAGCGTTGCTTTTAACATCATGAAAGAAACCACTGCAAGTGGTATGATGTTGGCTCTGTCAAATATGTATGAAAAGCCGTCTGCAGCTAACAAGGTGTTCTTGATGAGGGAACTGTTCATGACGAGAATGAAAGAGGGAAGCTCAGTCACCTCCCATATTAATGATCTGATGTCTATTCTTACTAGATTAGAATCAGTGGGAATAAAATTTGATAATGAGACTCGAGCCTTGGTGTTGCTATCTTCACTGTCGGATAGTTGGTCCGGGACTGTAACTGTTGTTACAAATTCTATGGGGGCTGACGACATGACATTTGAAAAGATCCGAGACATTGTGATAGGTGAAGACACACGTCTGAAAAGTGCAAATGTTGGATCATCTTCTGAGATGTTACATGTTGACAGGGGAATGGAAAATAGTCGAGCCAGTGGGAGTCGGAGAAAGAGTTCAACTCGGACTCGGAAAAATGTGAGGTGCTGGATCTGCAACGAGGATGGACATGTTAAGAGTCAATTTCCAAAGAAAAGTCTGAACACTACTGTTGAGGATGTCAATGATGGTGACGTGTTAATTCTTGAGGCTGAAAACAGTGTGGACTCTTGGATCATGGATTCTGGTTCTTCGTTTCACGCCGTACACAGCGGTGAAATGATGGTGAATCTGAAAACAGGCGATTTTGGGAAGGTACGTCTCGCTGATGGCAGAATGCTTAATGTAATGGGCATGGGTGATATTGATTTGGTGACTCCATTAGGAACTACATGGAACTTGAAGAATGTCAAAGTGATTCCAGGTTTGAAGAAGAAATTAATTTCTGTTAGTAAATTGGATGAACAAGGACTGGAAGTCAAGTTTGGTGGTGGTAAACGGATGGTAATCAATGGGAACCGGGTGATTGCTCGTGGTGATAAGCATGGGTAATTGTACATGGTGGAGGTACCTGCTGAGGGACTGATCAACCCGGTTAAGCAAGTCAAAGTCGGGTTCGCTAAATCTGTTGCTAGGAGAGTTCGTTTTGCAAACATGAAGTCTGGAGCAAAGATTGTAGCTGAATAGGGTCATAAGTCTATACAAGTCAGAGGATTTTATGCCAGTGGGAGCATGGGGCATGATCCGGGTACAGTCAAAAAGAATCATTGGGTGTTGAAGACTACGACCGGAAAAATCTCTCCTGGTGATTGTTTGTTGAATTTGGAGTGTTAGTGGTTCTCGGTGTATCTCTGAATCTGGTGGATCGTGTAAACCAGTTGAGACAGAGGATGGGTCGCTGGTGGAA
The DNA here is from genome assembly GCA_024085815.1 of Flaveria linearis. Taxonomy (NCBI): domain Eukaryota; kingdom Viridiplantae; phylum Streptophyta; class Magnoliopsida; order Asterales; family Asteraceae; genus Flaveria; species Flaveria linearis. The sequence goes on along the minus strand of CM044009.1, from coordinate 365,101 downwards.
TTTACCACGACTGGGTTGGAGCTCGGGGGAACTTCAACGGGCCCTTTCAAGTAATTGATGAGAAGGGACCACTGCAACTAGGGGATTTGGATTGAAATCTTAGCATGTTCTTTGGAATTGAAGGCTTGGAGGATTTTTGTTACTTGAAGATTACTGATGACAGGGTTGCTTTGTACTTAAATGAGTTGGAGTATTCGAAAAGCCTTCAAGTGGGATATTGTTAAGGTGTGAAGGCCTTTGGGCTTTCGGATGGAGTTATGGGCCTGGCCCATTGAAGCTTCTTAAAACCCTAATTATTCTTATATATAGAACGTGTTATTGTATTGTAATCTTGTCCCTTGAGCTTAATAAAATACCTAGTTGCACAGAGTGGACGTAGGTCATCTTGACCGAACCACTATAAATTCTCGTGTTCTTATGGCTTTCGTGTGCGTGCGTATAATAATCTGCTTATTTCCGTTGCGTAAAGATACCTAACACATCAAACTTAATTAAACCCGAACTCGAACCCTAACGACTTGTAAAGACGGGTTGAAGTTAACACCAATTTTGGAGTATTATCTCCTATTTTGGTGGTTTATTTTGTTGCTACATTATCTTGCATGGAGATTCAATTGAAATTTAGATTTTAAGTTTTTCTTTTATTCCATTTGGTAATTATCTTTTAGTGACTTTATCACGTGTTAGTTGGTATGTGTTTTATTATTATTATTATTTTTAAAGCATAAACTCGTTTAAGTTTGTTTTTAGTGATGAATGAATTTGATTGTTAGTTTTAATTGAAATTAGTTTGAACATAGAGATTTTTGACCCATTTGATTGATTCTGTTTTTTGTATCATTTGATTTTAGAGCTATTCTGTATCAAATGGCTCAACGTGGAAGAGATCAAACCCCATAAGTAGAACCACTGATCAAGGAAGTGATTGAGTCTATCCCGACTCACAGGATCTTAAGATCAAGCGCCTCCAACAATGAATTTGTTATCTTAAGTTGTAACAAAATAGGCACATCAAAGAAACGAGTCGGATAACCTCGTCTAGGACGAAGGTGACGTCCTTTCGACCATCCCCAACATGGATTCCCCAAGCCGATATGCCACCAATAAGGAGCGTTTTTCAAGAGTAGAACACAAATACAATGAAGATTGGATTAAACTTGATGAAAACGAATGTTTGTTTGTGCTAAAAGCTCTTAGTGGGCTTACCATTCAAGAGGACAAACCAATGTTCTTTGAATTTCTGAACAAGAATAAGGTTGTTTATGGTGGTAATCAGGTGGCTATGGAGGGAATTACGATGGTCAAGGCCAAGGGTAGCAGTGATTTGAACGTGGATATTCAAGGAATGGCGACTCATGCCAAAACGTTGACAACCACGATGGGAGACTTTGTTGTTGTAGTCTGGAGAGGTGAATTATGTCAAGAAGCTATATGGGCAGCTATCTGGGGGTCAAATTCAAGTTATACACCAAATGTTTTTAGTCTTAAAGCTCATAAAAAACACACAGGTCTAGAAAAATGAACAAAAGAGCTGATGGTTCGCTTAAAGTTCTCAAACGGCTTAGCATTAATGTTCCCACGACTTGAAGACGAGTCATTAATGAGGAGAATGATGCTGGGAGAATGCTGACAGGATCTTGGTTTTAAAAAGCAAGAAGCGCACAAGGCGACGAGGTCCAAAACCGAGGCGCAAAGCGCAAAGCGCAAAAGCGGTGGGATTTTCGTACGCAAGGCGCAAAATGATTATATAATTTTTTTATATATATCATAAGTTTTTAGCCTCCCTACCCAAAGTTTAGCTATAAATAAGCTTTATATATGTTTTAACATGTGAAATAGAACCTAAAAAGCTTGCTGTACAACACCAATCTGCACAAAATGTCCATGTAATGTCCATGTACATGAGGCGCGTGCCTCACCTGCGCCTCAGGCCAGGCTTTTCCCAAAAAATCGCGCCTCAGGTGCGCCTTTTGTACAGCTCGCGCCTTATGTCACTAAAAGCTCAAAGCTTTGCGCCTCGCGCCTAGGCGCGCCTCAGGCGCGCTTTTTAAAACCAAGATCCTGTCAAATGCAACTTATACCGGTGACCCTAGTAGAAAATATGGAACGATTGACCCCATAAACAAAAATCGATGGACTTGCAACTTTTGTGGAAAACCAACAACCGGAGGGGTATACCGGTTAAAGCAACACTTAATTGGTGGATTTAGAAATGTTCTTAGATGTCTTAAGTGTCCCAAACATGTGCGTGAAGAGATGAAAAATTTTATGTTAAAAAAGGCCAAAAATAAACAAGCAATGGACCCTACGGCTGATGATTTTGATTTGGGCGAGGAGGAGGAGGAGTGTGTGGTAACGAAGGTTAAGAGAGCATGTGGTTCAAGTCAAGCACGTTCATCTAAAAAGGCAAGACAAAAAGGGCCTATCGATGTGTTTTTCAATCCTAAACCTGAAGATATACTTAAAGGTAGAAAAGGAGGAAGACAACAAACAATCAATGAAATTTGTAAAAAAGAATTGAGAGGCAAGGCTTGTAGGGAGATAGGTAGGTGGTTCTATGACGCGGGCATTCCTTTCCATGCCGCCACTTATGATAGTTTTAAGATTATGTTGGAAGCGGTCGCCCAATTTGGTCCGGGATTCCAAGCACCATCTATGCATGAATTGAGGGTGCCATTACTTACAAAAGAAGTGGATGATACCAAGATGGAGATGGATGGTCATAAAAAAGAATAGGCTATCAAAGGATGCTCTATTTTATCTGATGGTTGGCGTGATTCCACTGTTCAGAAAGATAATATAAACTTTATGGTCAATTCTCCAAAGGGCTCGGTGTTTGTGAAGTCAATAGACGCATCAGAGATTACAAAGGATGCTCACGCATTGCTTAAAATGCTTGAAGAAATGGTTGATGAAATAGGAGAGGAGAACGTGGTGCAAGTGGTGACAGATAATGCATCAAATTACAAGAAAGCGGGTAAGTAACTTATTAAGCATATGATAAAATTTAGTATGTTATACTAGTATGATGTTAATTTTCTAGTTGTTCTATATAGGTAGATACTTGGAATCTTCAAGACGTCACTTATATTGGATGCCATGTGCTGCTCATTGTATTGATCTCATGTTGGAAGACATAGGCGAGATTCCAAAGATCAAGGAATGTTTGAAAAATGCAATGTTGCGAATGCCTATATATATAACCACGTTGGTCTTGTGAACATGATGAGAAGGTTCACAAATCAAAGAAATTTACATAGACCCGCGGTGACTCGTTTCGCAACATCATTCATCACTCTAGCACAAATGCACAAACAAAAAAACAATTTGAGAAAGATGATTGTCTCTGATGATTGGAAAGATAGCAAGTGGGCAAACCAAGCGGGTGGGAAGAAAGTAGCAAGTACTTTTCTTCAAGAAAGATTTTGGAGGAATATTGTATATGCTCTCAAGTTGAGTGGACCACTTGCTAAAGTTCTTAGAATTGTTGATGGAGATAAAAAGCCAGCCATGGGATATATATATATGAATCTATGAGAAGGGCTAAGGATGCTATTGCAACTAGTTTTTTGAACAAAAAAGAGGAGTATGCAAAAGCATTTGAAATTATTGACAAAAGGTGGGAATGTCAGCTTCGTAGGCCTTTGCATGCTGCGGGTTTCTTTTTAAACCCTGAAATGTATTATGACAATGAAGAGAGAGCAAACACTGGAAATATTACGGGGGGTTTGATTGATTGCATTGGAAGATTAGTTCCTGATGAAAATACTCAAGACATAATCAGTGGGCAGTTGGATTTATATAAAAATGCAGTAGGTCTTTTTGGGAATCCAATGGCCATAAGACAAAGGAAGAAAAGAGCTCCAGGTAAAAATAAGTTCTAATTTCTAAGGTTAATGATAATACCAAAGTATTATACTTTATTTTTTGTTGTTTATTTGTTAATAGCGGATTGGTGGTCTAGCTTTAGGGGCGATGCTCCGGAGTTACAAAAGTTTTCCATTCGAATTCTTAGTCTCACTTGTAGTGCAACGGGTTGTGAGAGAAATTGGAGTGTCTTCCAACAAGTAAGTTGTCAATTAAAGGATCCTACTAAGTACTAATAATCTTACTTTTAGTTTATTATTTAACTGAAATTAATAAATTTAACAGCTTCATACGAAGAGAAGAACCGATTAGCCCATAAAAGATTAAATAACTTGGTGTATGTTAAGTTTAATCGTGCATTGAAGCGTCGATATCAAAGAAGTGACACCACTGATCCTATATTTTTAAAAGAAATAGATGAAAGTAATGAGTGGGTCATGGGTGTTATTGATGATGATGGTGGTGAAAATGAAGATCATACAGAGATTGTGTTTGATGATGATGATGATTTAACATGGCGTGTTGTAGATAAAGCTTCTGGGGCATCTGAACCAATCTATTATACTAGAGCAAATTCAACGAACCAATCTAAAGGAAAGGGTGCTACACATTCCACCAACACTACTCCCAAAGTACAACCTCATAAATTACATGAGTTAATTGACGAAGACGATGAAAAGGAAGAGATGGAAGAAGAAATTGGAGTGAGTGATGATGATGGGAATGATGTGGTACTTAGAGTTGATGATGAAGATAGTGAAGAAGGCTTCTAGTTTTATTATATTAGTTCCTTGATCTTTTGAAAACACTTGAACAATGTTTTTTGATTTGTCTTCACTTTCCACAATTTAACTTCATTACTAGTTACTTACTTGGTTATTATATGCTAATAAAGGCAGTCTTTAAAATTTATATATGATGGTGTTTATTTGTTATATAATGTGTGTTATGTGTTAATGTGTTATAACTTATAAGTTATAATGTACATTTTTAAACTTGTGCGCTTAGCGTACGAAAAGCCCTTCGCTTTGCGCTTCGCGCTTTGCGCTTTGGTTTTAGACCTTCTCGCTTTGGTGCGCTTCTCGCTTTTTAAAACCAAGTTTGCAGGTTGCTAAACATAAGGATGCTAAAAACATATGGGAGTCGATCCGGGTTCGATAGTTAGGAGCTGATTGAGTTCAAAAGGCATGATTGCAAGCTCTTAAAAACGAGTTGAAAATGCTAAAGATGGAGAACGAGACGATTAATGATTTTTCAGGAAAGATAGGTGGTATGTAGCAAAGTTAAAAGCCTCGGTTCAAATCTTGAAGAGGAGGTCGTTATGAGAAAGCTTCTTAGCCCAGCCCCAAAAAAATATTTACCAATCGTTGCTTCCATCAACTCATCGAGCAATACTCAAAGATTGAAAAAAATGCCTTTTGAAGAAGTAGTGGGAAGACTCAAAGCATATGAAGAAAGGCTAAAAAGTCATGATGAAATGAAAGAAGATCAGGATCAAATTTTGTTAACTAATGGTGAGCATGATGATAGACAATGAGGACGAGGAATAGGTCGAGAAAGAGAATAGAGGAAAGAGGACATGGAAGAGGCTCGTGTCGAGGAGATAAAAACGGGTTTAGATGTTATGAGTATGGAGCATTTTGCCGCTTTGCAAATCAGTATACAAAATGAAAAGACAAGGAGAATGAAGCGAAATTAATTCAATTGGAGGACCCAACTAGTCAATGTCAAGATTAAAAGGGTGAATGTTGGGTTAATCTTAACGGGTCATCTCATCCAGTTAGGTTATTTGATAGTTTATTTAATGATTTTATGTTATGGATCACTAGTATGTTTCAATTCGAAATACCTCGACTTTTTAGAACAGGAGTTTGAATTAATAGTGATGGTCAAAGAGCACATTGGGTTTTTAGTTTGAGTCTCATAGTTCTTTAGGAGGTTCCTATTAGACTAGGTAGTCGTAAGTTGAACTTTTGATTTGGTTGTTTGGATTTTAGCCTATTTAGAGGCATGTTTGGGGTATGGAATAAAATATAAGTTTCAAAAAGTTCACCTAAGAAAGTTTTCTTTCTTTTCGTTCGTGAGTATTTCATTAGCATATTCAAGTTCCTTTCATAATTATAATGCATGTTGTGTGTTTATTCTTGAAGCTGAACCAACACAACCATCTTTTTTCTCATGAAGGGCGAGTCCACACACACTATAATGCTCACGGGCATGAGTGATAGTGGTCTTACTCCATACGTATTCATCAACTTAACTCTATTCAAAAGACCGCTTTCACTGCCACTAGAGCCTCATCTACAATCTGCCATAAAAAACTTAGGCATTGTCATCATCATTTTTTTTATTTAATTGTTTCAATATTTTATGTCACTCTTCAATTGTTATATGTCGATTTAACCACCACCTCATAAATCTGATATGTATTCAACTTTTATATCGTTTGTAACCATGGTAGAAAGACAATTTTAAAACGTTCATGTTCACATACTAGTTAGCAAAATGGTAAGGTTGAGTGCCTTCATCGTCACGTGGTGGAAACCCACCCTTGCTCTTCTAGCTCAGTCCCATCTCCCACAACATTTTTGGCGCTTAACATTCAAAATAGCAATGCACCTCGTCAATTCACTTCTATCTCGTATCAACTCAAAGAAATCACCTTTTGAACACGTGTTACAACTTCCAACGCGTCCAGACTACTCATTTCTTCGGGTATTTGGATGCTAATGCTTCTCATTCGCCTATATAATCAACACAAAATGGATTTTAGATTCACACCATTTATATTTCTCGACTACAGTTCTATCCAGTATCCACCATAGGTATCGCTACATGGACCTTGTTATCAATCGCATTTACATTACTAGACACGTTCAATTCAATGAGGAGGTCATTCCATTCCAAACTCCACCTACAACAGCTTTAATTCCACAACCAGATCCCTACATCCCTTGTTCACTCCGACTCACATACACCACAAACCTCCGCAACTCCACCAACTTCACCTCACCACCCCTCAACTCCGCCAATCCCACCGCCCCCACCGCCCCCACCCCCACTCCTACCTCAAAATTATCCTTGACCTCCTAATCATCGACCCCGTGTTGCAAAAATCGCTAGGCGCTAGTCGGGCGGTGAGGTAGGGACTAGGATTAATCGGGATTAATCGGGATTAATCGGATTGGAATTTCATATATAATTTTTAGTTTTATATAAAATACACACATTTTAGTATGTAATGTTAATAAAAAAGTTCAGTTTTATATATAAATATACATATTTGGCCGGAATTCCTAAGTTTTTGCCGGATTTTCCAAGTTTTGGAACCCGCCGGAATTCGCCGGAACCCTACCGGAAATTCGCCGGAATCACCGATTTTTGGCCGATTAAGACCGATTTTTGGCCGATTAAGACCGCCTAGGTCCGATTTTGACCGATTACCGATTAGTGTCTCCGATTACGTGAAATCGCCAAGGTGGACTCCCGATTGGCGATTAGTCACCGATTAATTGGCGCCTAGCGCCGATTTTTGCAACACTGCATCGACCTAATCCCAAACGCATTGTTCCCTGCAAATCATCAACCTATCACACCTGCACTTCCTCAACCACATCGTCTACACCAATCTCATTTACTGTTGCCAACAGTTTCTCAGAGTAGCATCATGGCTGAGGAGTTTGATGCTCTTGTTAAAACAAACATGGTCACATGTACCCGTATGTTCTGAATAC